>JACWQW010000029.1:0-45402 GCA_014849355.1 Cryphonectria radicalis
CCCCCCCCCCCCCCCCCCCCCCCCCCCCCCCCCCCCCCCCCCCCCCCCCCCCCCCCCCCCCCCCCCGGGGGGGGGGGGCCCCCCCCCGCCCCGGGGAATCAACACAAGTAAGTACATGGTAAAACCAGCCAGCCGGTAGGCTGAAGTGATAAGATCAAGCAGGCACAGTGCTAGATTGATTTATTTATTTATTTTTTATTTTTTTTAGAGGAAAAGTTTACTACTTACTTGTCTATCACAAATCCCCTTGGCCGCCGCGTGCACGCAAGAAGTCCCACAGATCCACCTATGTAGATGGAGAGTTTAATTGGGTGACGATGATCGGAGCCGCAAGACATGAAGATGACCGCAAGAGTCACCAAGACGAGTGTCACGCACGGTACGCGTACCCAAGCGGATCGCCGCACAGCACAGAAAAGGGATGCCGCTCTGTCATTACCAGTAAATTCGGGGGAAAACGCCTTGGCCTGGAAGCTTGCAAGCACTGAAGATGGCAGGGTCTTTATACTCTCTCGGCTGTGCCACATAACCTTTATTGCGTAGAATGCATTGAGTATCCATTAGATTAAGGAAAAGGAGAAATGCAGAATTACTCTTCCATTTAATGCAGCCAGTCTTTGCTCATACATTAATTGCTCGTTCTCTTATCTGTTCGGTCTCCAGATAACGTTCTACCTGGCTCGTCCGTCTCATGATAGTGCTACTAGGTATTACGATATAATATTGCTGTGTGCCATGTCTGTCTGGCGTGTATTCTTTTTTTTTAAGAAGAAAAAAATTAAGATACGCGCTTCATCTACTGGTCGTCCCTCTTTGAGTGTCCCCCCCCCCCCACAAACTTTGTTTCTTTTCTTCTTTTTTTTTTTGTTGTCCATGAAATCCCGATGCTGTTCTGCCCCGTAGTCCAACGGCCCAAATAATACCCAAAACCCTATCCTGGTTATGCACGCTGTTGTTGAGATGCTGTGCCCCCTCCACCCCCCAAGGGGAAAATGAGTAAAAGAAAAGAAAATTTGGTCCAAGTGCGGCTCAATCCTGGAGACCATAAACGCCGATAGCGAAGTGGAATGTGTGAATGGTCAATGTCCTCCACCCCCCCCCCCAAACTTTTTTTTTTTTTTGCTGCTACTCGTGCGTAGTGCTTCACGTGGTGCGGCGCGACGCCTCCCGCGTCCCTCGCCAGCTAAGTCTGCTCTCGCTGAAACTCCTCACGTGCAGCGGACGCTTGGGTCGCAGCCTCTTCCCATCCACGCTCTCAGCCCTGTCATCCTCATTCCCTCTGTTTTCCTTATCCTCTCGGCAACCAGAGTCGAACGCAGCCTCGCCAACCTCGGAAAGAGACTCCAGGCCCCCCTAGAGCCCGAACTTCTTCTTGGGTGGCTTCTTGCCGCCGTCCTTCTGGTTGCTCATGTCCTTGAGGATATCGTCAAAGGTGCTGCTTGCGTTCCGGTTATGGCTCGCACTGCTGGGCGTGGCGCTCCGCGGTGTGGGTGGGCCCCGAACCGGACTCTCATTTCTCATCTGGGTCGAGCTGCGCACGCTCCGGAGGCTGCCGGGCCCAGAGGCGCCGCTGCCCCCTGCGCTCTGTGGTCGTGGCGTGAGGGAGTCGGAGCGCGTGTGCATCTGCGAACCATACACGCGGCTGGAGCGTCTGTCGACAGGTGCGTGTGCTGGGCTGGGAAGCATTTCCAGCCCCACGACGCCAGCGAAACTCGAGCGGTATTGCGAGCCCGTGCCTCGTCCCTGGGCAAGGCCGCTGCCGGGGGCGTGAACCCGCCTCAGGGGGCCTGACGCAGGCGATCCCGGCGTGGAGCTGGCGGGCGACGCGCCGTTGCTGCTGTGGTAGCCGACTGGATCCATGTCCTCAAACACGGCGCCAGGAGGCTGGAGTGGTGAGAGGGGCGGCTCTACTCCCGAGAACGGGCCGTTTGGTGGGGGTGGGAGGCCAAGCAGGTCGGCATTCTCGCCGTTCATCTTGGCCTCGTCCCAGAGCTTCGCTGCCTCCCAGCAGTGGGATCGCTCGTATGTGCCCTCGACGGAGAACATGACCACGTCCGCCGACAGCTCGACCTTGACAGAGCTGCCAGGGATCTGGTACCAGGCCTTCCGTGTCGCACCGGCGTCCTCGATCCACGGGGCGTTGCCCATAGGTGGCTGGCAGAGGAAGTACTCGACGCCCTCGGTAAACTGCAGGTCGGGTGCATCGATGACCAGGAGGGGGAGGGACTGGATCACCACGTAGAGGAAGAGCCAGATGCCCATGCGGTTGTCGGCCATCTCGCCCGAGTTCTTGCCTCTGGCCATATCGAAATCGAAATCCTTGAATTGTTCGAGGAAAGGCGTGGCAACGCTGTCCGTATCGAAGTTGTACGACTTGTGCAGGACAAGCTGAACCTCATGCTCCTTGATCTTGCGGTCGAACTTGGCGCGGTCCTTCTCCTTCATCTCGTCATACTTTGCCAGCACAGACTTCATGGTCGGCACCTTGGGAATGTCGAAGGGTATCGGCGGCAGAACAGGCGGAGACGACTGGTCGAACTCGGACAACATCTTCCTCAGAGCCTTGATGTTCTGGTCGGCTTCCTTATCGGACACCTCTTCCGGCGCCTGGTCAATGACGCGTGGGGTGAGAGAGTCGCGGTCCACCAACAGGTCATACAGAGAACACAGGTCCGCGTACAGCGCCTTGAGCACCAATCTGTTGAGGCCGTTCTCCGAGAAGGGGTTCTTCTTGCTCCTTGCCTTGGGCGGCCAGCTCCCGAACAGCCCCTTGTAGTAGTCATGAGTAAAGCTCTTCATCCGTGCGAAGGCCGCCTTCCACCGGTTGAAACGAACGTCTCTGAACTCTGAAGAGCCCGCCACGCCAGCGAAGAGCGCCGGAAATTCAAACTCTTCCAGTCTCGAGTTCACGTTATCTTGTCGGTTGCGCAGGTCTAGGTTGGCCCGCTCGAGGCGTCGCCGGACCTCTGGAGAGATGTACTGCGCCAAGGGCGAGTTAAGGGAGACGATGGCCTGCCATTTGCCGACCGCGTGGGTGTATGCCTCATTGTACAGCTCCCAGCACTTCATCCGCTCGCCCAAGATGATAGCCTCGATCGTCTTCTCGCGGCTATGGCGCACGTCGGCGAGGGCCAGCTGGGCCATGTAGAAACCAAAGCTCATATCAACCGCCTCGCCCCAGGTCGTCCCGTCCATGCTCATGAAGTCGAACTCCTTCAGCAGTGATGATATCTGCAGGAATGCGGAGAAGATGGTCGGGTGTGCCTTGGTCCCCACGAGCGGTTGGCCGGTCAGGAAGGCAAAGAGGTTCCGCACTGCTATCAGCCGCTGCAGATCGGGCTGGCCCGCGTCGTCCTGGTGGCGCGCGCCGTCATGATGCGGCATGGGAGGAGGGATGTATAGACGGACCTCGCCCGACATGAGCTCTGACATGGCGAGATTCTGCGGCAGACGGGTGGCGTCCTCCGCCATCAGGCTGTCGCGGCCAGTAAAACTTGTGCTTCTTGTCCGTTGATGCCTGCTGCTTTCCAGTTCTCCCTGGATCAGCTCGTGAAACACTATTGAAGCTTCTACCGACTGTGCAGGGATCTTGAAGGAGGGTCCTCTTCCACTGCCCTTGGGATACAGATGGACGAGGATGCGTCCGTTCTCATTCCAGAGCTCGGGAACCTATAAATCGTCAGCATGCCCCTCCAGATACACAGAACAAGACACTCGAGAACCTGATGTTGTTGATTTACCTTGTCGCCGCTGAGTAGGAAAGACGTATTATAGTCCGCATGGCTGTCGGCAGCCATAATCCATGCCTTGTTTGGTGACATCTTCTTCAGGTCTTTCGAGACGGAGCCAGACCTCGACCTGCCGCCGGGCATCCAGGTCCTCCTCAGCCTCCCGCGACCGTCACCATCATTGGAGTTCCTCGATGCCGGCCTGGGCTCCACGGGCGAGGACACAGCCCGAGAGCTGTCGAATGTCGAGGACCGATTTGGAGGCGGGTGCGCCGAGCTGCTCCTCACGCGCGGTAGCTGGGCCGGTGGTGAGGGACGCCTCTTGCCCAGCCTGGCCCGCCCGTCATGTTGGCTGTCGGATGGCGGGGGTTGGGCAGAACTGCTCCTCTCGCTGCCTCTTGACCCGGGTGGTGGCGGTGCAGAATAAGTTGGTGATGCGTTTGGCTGGGCATATTCAAGCCCTTGTGGCATGGGTATCTTGGGAGGAAGACGGGACGGCTGCTGAGGAGCGCCACCCACAGAGGACTGGTTCCTCTGGTGCTTCTGGATGACGGCCGGCATGTCGTTGTTGTCGTCGTCGTCTTGTTGTTGTGTCCGATGGCCGCCCGCGGCGTCAGCGGCTTCGGGGGACTCTGTGCGCTGGAAGCCAAAGTCAAAGTCAGAGACCTGTGTTGCTGGCGTGGGGGTGTTTAGTCCGAGAACTTCTGAAGAGTGGTCGGCGGTGGTGGAGAGCGAGTCGGGGGGGTTGGAGGGTGTATTAGGGCTCTCCTCGAAGGAGGGCTGCTCGTTGGTCTCGATCGCCGAGGCCACAGGTTTCCTGGCAACAGGCTTCTCTCTGACCTGCGACCGAGATGCTGTTTCGTCAGCGGTCTTTGGGCGCAGACGGTCGGTCGCCGCGGCCGTGGACTTCTTCAGCGAGCCAGCAGAGCTTGTGGGCGAGAACAGAGACGTCAGCACATTTAGCTTAGACTTTCTCCTCCGCGGCCTCGTGGCGGCCTCGTCCTCCTTCACTATGCTCACAGGGTCCGACACCTTCACCGGCTGCCCCAGAGACTCGACGTGCTCTCTGTCTCGGAGTGAACCGGTGGCAAGCAGGTTGGTGACGGACCTGGAGGGCATGGAAAGGATAGAGCCCTTGCTCCCCTTGGAGGAGCGGGAGGACCTGCTCGACGGCATATTGAGCGATGAAGGATCAACAAGGCTCAGGGCTCGCTCATGAGACAAGTTCAGGATATGTGAAGGGGGAGGAGAGTGAGAGGGGGAAAGAGAGGAAGATGGCGAGCTTGCCTGAAGAGAGCTCTCTCACCGAGGAAGAAGGGAACGAGACAGCAAACTAACCCAGTGGTCTGAAAGCAGAAGGCGAGAGAGCCCACTGCCGGGTACTATGTATAATGGGGCGAAAATAGTACGCTTTGGCCAACTGGAGGTCAGGTTGACACTGTACGGTGACTGTTGACTATTGGTGGTGACCCCCTGGATCAGTCCGTGTGGGTGTGAATGTGTCAACACTATGGGACTATGCCTGATGTTGGTGGTGGAGGGGTCATTCGGTGAGCCTTTGGGGGCCCTAAGGTTGTGTGTATCCAGTACCTTAAGCCGAGGAAACGGACCTGAGGGAAGAGAGGTGGGAAGGGGGGGGCGCAACTCAGAATCAGTCAGGAGGCTGTAACGTGTGGTCTGGCTCGGGTTGGACAAGAGGACCCTCAGGTGGAGCAAATGTATGTGTAACAGAAATGCGAGAAGCGCTGGCACTGGAAGGATCCTTGCAAAAGGTATGGTGAAGGGTACTATGGTACAGTGACACGCACACAAAATAGGCCGCCGTAGAGCAGGAGAAGAAGGAGGGAGGAGGAGTGGCCGTAGTAGATGTCGTCTTGTGCAGGGCTGCAGAGGTGGGGGAGGATACTGGGTCTGGTCTGCGGGATGGGACCGAAGAACTGGGAGAACACATACAGAAAACTGATGTTGATCCGATCCACTCTTCTGAAGGAGGGGGGAAGAAGGGGGGGGGGAAAAAAGAAGAAGAAAAAAAGAAAGAAAAAAAGTGCCCACTCGGATTCGCCAGCAGCTGAACAGGGATGGATGGAGACGACAAGACAAGCCGATCAAGGTTGTGTGCATCAGGGTCAGGGCGACTTGCAAAATAGCTCAAGAGGTAGGCAGAGAGATTTGATGACCAGAGGTCTTGGTCTTGGTCGCGCCATGGAGGACCCTGATGGGGTTTGTTTGATGCTTCTCGGTGGATCGGATCGCCTTCGAAAATGCTATGGCACTCTGGCCTGGCCTGCCTTGCTTGTCTTGGCTAGGCACGAGGGAACAGACGTCATTCATCAGCATCAGCGTCAGAAAAATCAGATTGCGCATCAGCCTCAGCCTCAACGTGGACAAATTAGCATCAACGTCAGGAGCCGCTCCGAGCCGCCCCGATCCTGTTGTTGGAGAGAAAGGAGGAAAAGAGAGGTCAAGTGCCGATGGCGGGACTTTGGATTTGTGAACTGGACATCTTCTTTTCAGGGTCAGGCACAGCGGGCCCGTATTCGGCCAGTCGCCTAAAATCTGCACAATGATGGATGGGTGCAGAGTCGACAGGCACGTTACCGGATCTGCCCCAGGACCAGCAAAGTAACGTGGACTTGCGTGTATACTCCGTTCTGTGGGGGAGCACAGCCCTGCCAAGCCCTGCATCGTGGAGCCGGGTCGGGTAACAAGTCGTAAGGTATTTGCAAAGCAGGGCGGTAGGATATTGTTGTTGTTGCTGTTGTTTCTCTGCCTGTCCTGTCATGTTGGGGATAAGTTGGAAGAGGGGGGGGGGGGGGAGGCGAGGTGAGCAAGGTCAGTAGGCTGGTAATGTTGGTAGGCTGTCGAAATTGTCATGGTGGTGAAGATCCCACGTACTAGGACAGTACACAAGAAGATCCTCATGTCAACATGCGAAGAACTTTTTATGACGACTTTCCAGGGTCAATGTTCGCTATGGATGCGCTAAGAGAGAGGTACCGTGCGGGTAACCACTCTAGTACCTACCCGCTAGGGGTCCAATGAGGGAAGGAAGGAGATGTGGTCGCACCTGAGCAAAAAAAAAACCCAAAAACCTTTTCTTCCAGCTGGCAGGTACCCAAAACTGTATACATGGGAAGGAGCACCTGAATCACTGTACATTCTAGGATTTGGAGGCTTTTCCTCCCCTTCTCTTCTTTTTGACCCCCCCCCTCCAACCCCACAACCTCCCAACCCCGGCTTCCCCCTTCAACTCAACCCCCCCATGAGCAGCCTCGCAAACATACATGGTATGTAGTCTCTCGTGTGCTCGTGTCGGGCCGCCTCTTGTTTCTGATTTCGAGACTTTGAGACTCATCCAAGCCATTTTAGATACTAGCTCCGTTTTAGCAGCTCCAAAGTACCGGAACCCGCCCTGCCCCCCTACTGTTCTGTCTACCGGTTCCTCAACGTCGTGCTAATTCCTCAAAGGGCCACGCCACCCGCACGGTCTATTACAAGATAGTACTGTACCTTGCATGGTACATGGTACTCCTACTACCACGCACTGCTGACTCTGGACAGCAAACCAACAACGGGTGAGCGGCAGGAGGAGAGATTGATGGATTGGGTCCCATCATCCATTTGGGTTTTTTTTGTGTCTTCGATGCTGCCCCATCATCTCCACACAACCACAAGGCGGTGGCGCTAATGTGTGTGCCTCAGGACCAATTTCCAGTTCCAGCCCCATCTATCTGCCTCCCAAAGACTGTATACGAGGTCGTCGACGTGGTGGTGAGACAGCTCACGTCTCCTGTTTACGCAACCCAAAGGCGCAACGCCCGCGCGGGACGCTCGGAGGGACTACCTGAATACTACGGTAAGGGTACCTGCTGAGATTTTGATTTTTTTTGATTTTTTTTTTGACTATTAGATTCTTCAGTGGTTCTGACTGAGACAGGCCCTCGCTAATTATAGCAGCACCCAGGTACCGAATCCTGACTCGAGTCCTCCCTTCAGACCCCTCTGCAAAGTACTCGTCCCGTTCCTCCCGAGGTCCTCTGTGTCTCGTCTCCCTCGTGGCCCTGGAGGACGACGACCATGTACGGACTTCACAAGAACCAAACTCGAATCGCGTATCGCAATCTCGAAGCGGGACACGCGGGACAAGCCTCCCGCATCCCGTGCTTCCATAAGACTCCTCTACCCACTCACTACATGCTGCATACGGCATATTACCTACCCAATACTACCTCTGCTGCAACCCCAGTTCAGGCCGATCATTTTCCAGGCACCTCCATAGATGGCGTCGCCTGCACCTCCATGTTCCACATTGGTAAGGTATAGTAGTACTCTACTGCTACAGTATCTCCGAGCCCATACTGGGCTGGTTCGTACGTACGGCGCCGTGGGCGCTCCTCCTCTCTCCCTTTCTGGATGATTCCGGACCCAGGTGGAGAGAATACTCCACCTGAATCGGCAGATCGGAGGGAACCTGGAGAGGCTGGCTTGCAGAGAGCGCTCTTCTCCTCGGCAGCATCACCTCCTTTCCCAGCGTCATTTTTGTTTCCCTCCATCTCGCGCCCGTCTCATCACCCATGTAACGAGATCATCTTGCAAACCACAGCCACTCTTCTCGGCACGTTCGCCGAACCCTGCCAGCCCTGTCCGCGACTTACCGAAATAAATGTTGTGGGAGTCCAATTTGGCCACCTGCAGACGTGGAGGGTTCTAGGGACAGTCACCGCCGCCCGGGAATCTCTTCCTTCCACCTTCCAATGGCCCCGGCGAACCCGGAAAACATATCTTAAAAAGACCTCTTGGCTGTCTGGGGTTCAGTCCAACGTCAAGTCGATCTAGGGCAGGGGCCTCGGCGATCCTGCAAGCCACACAAGCACGTCGGAATTTTCTTCAGTGCCGGCGGCGCCTTCTGCTGGCCGCTACTGCAAGGCCAGCCTGGCCGGGCAAGACAAAACCCTTCTCTGGTTCGTGCAGTGTCGCAGGGCCGGCCCGATGGCCTCGTGTGTGTTGAGACAAGACACCCTCACGCTCTCCATGGGTTGATCCAGCAGAGACAGATGGGGGTGTTGGCTGTCAAATCGTTTCGTGGCTGGGCTGGACCTATTGACGCAGCCCTGACCTGGGTCAACAACCCTTCGTTGCGGTCTCTCTGCTAAACCACACGACCGACACGCGGCTCTTGGTCGAGTACCAGCCCTCGCGCGCTTCTCGTTGTCTTCAGGCCCTCGTCTTCCTGTGGCCCGGCGCCTTGCCTGTATATCGTCATTCGAGCTGAGACGGTGTCTTGTGTGACATGCACTCACAGTCTTGGTGCTATTCTCTCCTGGTCGGTTAACACACATCCGATTCTCCACAGGTGACATCTCCTTGGCGACGTATAGTCTGTTTAGGACACCAAATGAGGAGGAAATACAAAATAAGCACGGTCATCCGCCTAGACGCAGAAAAGGCTCCTGAATCACTTACTACCTGCTCACGCCCAGCGTGCCTTAGATCTATTGACTATTAGCTGCTTGGGATCGGCTGCACGGAATGCAACTCTGCGAGGCGAGCACAAGCCCGGAGCCCGCCCCGCGAGAGTCGACAAGAGTCAGCATTTAATTGCTCTGCCACCACAGACGGAGATCACATAGCAGCAGACGGGCGTACTATCCAAAGGGCGGCGGCTGACGGGAAAGATGAATGAGTCTTTTCTTACCGTGGACACTTGACGTGGGTAGCTCACCACTAACGTAATTTACCCCGGTGGCCGACGCTTTTTCCCTGACGCTACAGACATGAGCACAGCCTGAGGCTACAGACATGAGAGCAAAGTCTGACGCTGCAGACTTTAGCAGAGCACGACAGCCGTACCTTGCGCAAAGCCTGGCGGGACCCCCCAATCTCTTATGACATCTTTCTGCAGCCGACGACCCTCGCACCCATCGTCACAGGGTAGCTGTCATGTCCCGTGCGAAAGATGTATGCGTTGTCCATGCAGTGCAACTGTCGCTGCTTGCTAAGCCTTGAAGCTCAGCCTCCATCTAGTGTCCTCTGCTCCAAGTTGTTGCCGCCCAGGCGGAGCTGCGTGGAGTGCCTTTATACGTAGCCAGCACAGCATCTCCGCCTAACAGCAACGAGCCTGAGGGTGATCGCCGACGAATGTGCAGGTTTTGTTCGCTGCGACCAAGGCGGACCTGCATGCCTGGTGCACACGTGATAGACATTGTTGCACATTACTTCGGTGTAGGAGGCTCTGCGCAGCCTCCGAGTCCTACAGGGCTTTCTAACGAATCGGAACAGCACAACTCGAGCTTCACAGGATCGCAAGGCAGTGGCTCCGCCCATTCACACTGCTGGATCGACCTCCTTCTAAAGACCGGAAAGCCCTTCTCTACTGATCAACACAAACCATCCCCTCTTCTCTTTCATGAACACGAATAAAAGCACACCCTCAACACACCTCGTTTCAGTATCACCTACGTCTCACAGGCTCTCGTGTTTGAAGACTTGCTGAATCGGCCGCCCCGTAGCCTTATCCCGCCACCATGGATCCCGTATTCGACGAGTATCAATTCGAAGAGATCAACCGCATCATCGGAGCGCTGGAGGGCACCGCTGACAACGGCCTGTGGAACCGGAACGCGTTCAGCTCAGGGACTCTGCTTGCATACCTCGGGCCCCCGACTGCAGACGGCTACAACGAATCCGTCTCAGAGAGTCATGAGCCAGCCTTGACTCTGGCCACGACCGATGTGTCTTCCTATCAGCCTCATGCAGTCCCTTCTCTTGGGCCTCCGCCTAGATATCCTGGGCCACACCAGCATGGCTCCGATGCGACGCAGTCCAAGACCAGTTTCGAGGCCTTGAGGGCACCACAAGTCGAACTCCAATACATCGGCGAGGCACCCGAAATCTTTGTCGAAGGACAGCCGGCACGCCCGCCGGATCTTATTCAGGAGGCCGATCTACCAGGTAGCTTGTGGCCTACCGCCCCACGTCGCGATCATCGGGTATCTCGCCACAAAAACCCGTCGGTCGATGTATCGCCGCCCATGCTTTCTGCCCTCGGCGATGCTTCCGCCCTGGGCACCCCTGTCGACATCCCGTTCTCTGCTCCCTCCATGAAGAGAGATGAGAGCAAGAGAAGCGGGCGAAGCCATCCCCTCCCAGAACACCAGCGCTCTAAAGTGGCTGGGATGCGAAAGACCGGCGCCTGCCATCGGTGCCGGATCCTGAAAAGAGAGGTGAGAACTCTCTAGCCACCCTTATGATCATTCAGAACAAGGTTCAAAAATTGACGTCGGTTTTTTTTTTTTTACCGCCTTAAGTGTGATCAAGGCTCGCCCTGCGCGCTTTGCGAGAAAGATATACACGACCACCCGGAGGTGTGTGACCGCGTGAGGATGACCGAGCTACTGCCGGGTGAAAATCAGCCAAGTAAGACACATTGAGGAATCTCAACACACACTCCCAGGTGCATCTTTGTACAAGCCTCTGACAATACCCTCAATAGGTGTCTGGCAGGCAGAATTGGCCGAGACGATACTGCCCATGAACAACTATCCAACAAGTAGTGCTTCTGTATCAATCAGCGTCGGCTTCGACCCGGGTCCTGGTGACTCACCCGGTTTGATCCTCTCCCTCCAACCATGCGGCTTTGGCACGAGCTCGTTCTCACCTGTCAACTGGAGTTCTGAGCAGTACTACTCATCGCCCTCAACGACCTCACCTGTCGTACCCCTAACGACACCCGGAAATTGGGCGGGAACTTTGCCGGGTGCTCGGTCACTGCAGGCCGCTGCGCCGTTCAGCACCCAGCCGCTTTGGATGGGCAGCAGTTGGTCGGGTGGCTACTCCTCGCCCGAAACATACTACCGGCTCCATCCGCAGGCACAACCCTCCGCTGGCGAACTTCTTGCCTGGGCTGAGAAGCAGGTCAGGAAGGATCTCGCACGGCACCAGACATTCGAGGCCGCCATCGGCACCTTCACCTTTGAACTGCTAGACCGCCCACTACCGGCCTCTCCTCCAGCCGAGAGGGCCGGTCGGAACAAGAGCAAACCCACACCGCTCTCGTCTCGGGCTCTGCTGCGCAATGTGTGCGATATGATGAGCTGGCTCCGAATCTTACGGGCTCAGACGCTCTACGTGCGGCATTGGCCCGGCCAAGGACGATACGGAAGCGCTGGAGGGGCTGCCGGCACGTCGTGTCTGCTGGAAGGTGTGCTCTCGGAGCTCAAGTGGCTGGCGGTCGCCGAGCTTGTTGCTGCTGAGAGGCGCGCGGTAGAGAACCTGGACGTGTTCCTCAACACGGGCATCAAGGGCGTCGAGGTCCCGGTTCTGGCGTGTCTGTGGCAGATGATCTTAATCTATCGGCAGCAGATTGCGGTGTATACCGCCTCGGCCAGTATGCATGCTGCCAGTAAGGTCTTTCCTCAACCTCAAACTCCTTGTTGCTTGCTTGTGCTTGTGCTACTACTACTGCTGCTGCTGCTGCTGCTGCTGCTACCTATCTAGCTGCCTGCTGCTCAAATGCAATGCAATGCGCGTTGTATATCCTCATATCAAACGACGGGCTGTCTTGCTAAGTGACTGACTTCCGATTCCCATAGTGCCCAGAGCCGTCGCGACCGCCCTCGACATCCTCTATCAGCTCCAGCGTATCCTCCTTGTCAAGTACGGGGCCTATTTCCGCTCCTCGTCGCCCTTTTACCCACGGCGCGGCCAGCCATCCACGCTGGACCGGCTCCAGGGCGACTCACGGCTCAGGAAGGCATGGCAAAACGTACTGACGAGCCGGGAAGACTTTGGTAGGTGTCGGTTTAACTTCTCGTCTCGCCATCTCCCTTGCTCCTCTCTTCCCCCCCCCCCCCCCCTCGTTTCTTTCATCTTGTCCACAAGTATGGATCCGCGAGAGAAGACATTGTTTTCCTTTCCCGCTCTTCTAAGCAGGAGCAAGCTTCTCTCTAGGTTCTCAAGCAGGGGTGTGGATGGGAGAAGGCTTAGAAAGAAAAGAAAGGAAAGAGAGAAAGACAGAGGGAGAGAGAAAAAGAGAAATTGGCTGCTAATCATGTGACACTGTTAGACCGAGAGATCTCCGCGTCGATGGCGCCTTCGGATGAACTGCTGAAGGTGCTGGTCATGGAAGTCGAACACGACCTAGGGCGTCGGCGTTCGCAGAAGAGGCCCCCGGTACGCAGACCCCCGCCAGCATCATGAGAAGTAGTAGGTCTCGTCAAATCGCGCCGCTCCGCTCGCCCTTCCTCGGCCCCCCTCCCCCTCTCCCCCTACTCCGGCTGCTGGAGTTAGGTAACTGGTATCCTCGCTACGCATGTCATTCGCAGATAGGGCTTTGGGATGTTCCACACAAGGGGGTGTTCTTTCAACAATTCGCCCCTGCGTGGGATATCGTCGGCACTATCTACGATACATCGTCAAGGATACCTTACACGACCACGTCTCGGCCGCCCTTTTTTCCCACCTCCCTTTCTTTTCTTCTTCTTCTTCTCCTTGTTTGCTCATGAAGGGCCCGCTTCCCAAGAGGGAGGTATGGCGTGTTGTATTATATAGCAGTCTTGACTCTTTGATATAATGTTTAGATGATGGGAAAGATAAGGGTATCAATTGCGCAGGAATAGGAAGCCTTTTTTTCTTTTCAAAATCTAGCCACTGAGCACCTCCTTTTGCCACTCCTGATCATGTGTCTCCTATAAACGCGTACGGCACTTTCAAAGTATTCCTATGCGTCCGTAAGCCCATAAAAAATAAAGAGAGAGAGAGAGAGAGAGAGAAGAGAAGGGGAAGGAGCAAAAAAAAAAGTTTTTCCTGACTCTCTTATGCCTTGAACCGTTCGATGCTTCCGGCCATATCATCCTGCGCGTCCTTGACCAAGAAACTATCCCACCGCGTCAGCACACACACAACTTCATATAGGACGTATTCGATTCTCCCATCTCTTTGCCGCTTGGAGGGAGAAGAAGAAGAAGAAGAAGAAGAACTCACTTGTACAGCAAAACGGTAGGCCCCACGGTGCCCAGATGCCACAAGCAGTGGGCATCGACGCTCCCACCAAACACGGGCGGAAAATCAAACAGCTCCAAGCTCATGGCGAGGACGACCCAGGCAACGCACAAGCCTGGCCACGTGGCCCAGCTGCGGCGGGAGCTCCTGTACTTCACCCAGCTGTACCGGGTCCACAGGGCGTTCTGGACGAGGCCGCAGGCGACGTTGGCGGCCATGTTGTAGGTGTAGTCCCAGCGCCAGAGCAGGAGGTAGGCGGCGTGGGCGAGGTAGGCGCCGGCGCAGAGGAGGGTCCAGGCGTGCAGCAGGGACGAGGACGGGCGGCGGCGGCGGTCGAGGCGGAAGTGGTGGATGGTGGTGTAGTACAGGCCGTAGAGGACGCTGGCGCCGGCGCCGAGGTAGTCGAGGGACTCGGTGAGCGGGAGGTCGCGGGTGTGGAAGATGCAGCTGAGGAGCCAGCTCGCGATGCCGACGCGGGCGAGGCCGACGTAGTACGGGCGCAAGGTGTACGAGGCCGGCACGGCGGCGCGGATCTTGCGGAGGCCGTCGAGGTGGGCCCAGAGGTTGGCGGCGGAGAAGAGCACCGAGAGGGGCTCCTGGGCGCCCAGGACCCGGGTGAAGGGCCACTTGCCGTGGAACTGGACGACGGGCTGGGAGGTGGCGATGCGCTGGGATGTGATGATGGTCTGGCAGGTGTGGTCGCACTCGGAGGGGCAGTCCCAGAGGAGGAGGCGGTGGTGGAGGGCTGTATTTTGGTTCGGGTTTAGTCTGGTCAGCGACTATAACTGGAGTAGGAGGAGGAGGAGGAGGAGGAGGAGGAGGGAGGGGGAAGACTAAGTACTCACGTATGGGCGTCTGCGATTTCTCAGGACTACAGTTCTCCCGCTCGCAGATCTAAATTCCCCGTCCCGAAAAAAAGACAGATCAGTCACCTGCGCTTCTTCTTCTTATTCTTCTTCTTCTCTTGCCAGAGAAAATAGCGACAAACAAACACACGAACCTCAACACATTCCTTAAACTCAGGCAGCCTATCCCCGACAGACGCCTCGACCACAGCGCCCAACAGCAGTGGCAGCAGCACGAGGACACAGAGTGCAAAGGCGCGCAGCCGGGCCTGGATCGTCGTCATCCCGCCCGATGCGCTGGCGATCATTGTATCGTCATTTAATCCAGCGGTTCGCGTGAGGAGAAAGGAAACAGAGAGGAGGGTTGAAAGTGAGAGAGAGAGTGTGTGTGTGTGTAAGGTCGCGGAGGAAGAGAAGAAGGCGGGGGAGGGCAGGGGTTGGAGGACGTTGGGAAGGAGAGTTAGCAAGATAAGATGTTATTGACGTTGAGGAGGGGGAGCTCCCACCTACCTCCCTACAGGGGAAGGGGAGGGGGTCCTCAGAAGCTTGGTCAGTGTGTCCATGGCATGTCACTTAACAGGCATGCAGCCCTGTACTGTTGTTAGTGGGAATAAGCAACGCTGTATCCGCACACCCCGTTGGGGGGCCCGGGGGGAGGGGGGAGGGGGGAGCAACACGGCCTGGGTCCCACCACAATCACGGGCCGCCGGGCAGATCGTTGCGGGCGCGTCCGCTGCTAAGATCGACAAGCAACGTAGGTAAAAAGTTAAATCCAGGGCAGACGCAGAGAGAGAGAGAAAGCTCTTCATCAAAACTTCACAGCATCAACATGGGAAAGTTGAGTGTCTCCGAGCCAGTCTGATTCCTCGACAAGAGTTCCAAGATTGAGAAGGAGAAGGAGCCTTGCTTGGCCTTTATTCCCTCCCTCCCCAACTCCATCATGAACCCCGTCACGTCACTCACACTCACTCACACACCAGTAATAATATCAATCATCTTCAGAGTTTTAAATTTTGGTCAAATGTGATCTCATTTTCTTTGGGATTATTGTGCCCTTCGTGTCATCATCATCACCCGAATAATATCCTGACCATAGGACCTGTCCCGTTCATATGTACTCCAGTACCTTGAGGTTCCATGCAATATATAGAGATGAGAAGAGAATACTTTTTGTCTCTTGCAGCACATCTGCGCCCCTCTCTACCTTCCCAGCAGATGTCTCCCTTCTTCTCTGCAAAAGTCCATCTCGGTGGTTTGTATTCCGCCGAGCCCAGGCTATAGGTCATGTGTGTGTATGCCAAAGAAAAACCTCATGTCCAAAACGATTGTAGGAAGGGTTATTAGGTTCCGACCTGGTATCGTCTCGTAACCATCGTCAAGCTCATATTCCCGAAAGATCATCCACACAGTGGAAGAAAGAGCCCCTACAGGGCCATGATTCCTCAAAACGCCTTGGTATCCAAATTCGTGGATCAGCTAAGGGGGGGGGGGGGTTTGTCGTCTGGTCGTCCAAGCGACCTGAATTTCGCCGATATGATAAAAGCAGACGCCGTTACCTCATAATACGGAGGCTGTCGTATGCAAGAAAGATCTATGTCGAGAGTTGTCTGTGTGTGTGTGTGTGTGCGTGTGTGTGATGAAAAGCACCTAGTCACCTGTCGAGTGGCATTGTCCGCCGCACCGATTTGGTATCATTTCGTGGCGCACCGTTATTTCATGATGTCGTGAGAAGGAGATAAAATGTGTGTGTGTGTGTGTGTGTGTACGAGAGCGAATGGGATCCGCGTTGCGTGGTGCGCGGCAATGTGGGTGGATTTTCCCAGAAACGTAATTCACGAGGGAGACTCGGACTGCGGGGGGCTGTTGAAATCCTTCAGACGCTGGTCAATGTAGGCCAGTTTCGAGGCCAGGTTGATGCTGGCAGGCTCGTTGGGATGAGAGCCACTTGAAGGATGCACGGTCGAGAAACGACGCCCAAGCATGGCAACATCGAGGAAGCTGGGTTGGCTGAACCTGTTGGGCACGCTAAAGCTTGAGCCAGCGACCGAGAACGGCGAACCAAGCCGCCGCGGAACATCCATGGGGACTGTGGACTGCTGCTGCTGCTGCTGCTGCTGCTGGCGCTGCTGCTGCTGCTGGCTCGTCACCTGAGCCGTGTCGATGAAGAGCTGCGGCTGAGACCGAGAGGCAAAGATATTGTCCTCGCCGTAGCTCAGGCTGAAGCTCTTCTTGTGGGCGAGGTGGTGGTCACCGCGGCCGGCGGCTAAGCTCGGGTCCAGCCAGAAGTCAGTGGACAGGCTGGGTCGCTTGCGCGCCTCGTGGGCCTGCCCCGTCTTCCTCTTCTGGGTCGATGATCGACTGAGGCGTACCGGAGACTGGAGCCTCGGTCTCGGCCCGCTCACAGTGCGTGTCTGCCGCTGACAGACATCTGCGGGGACATCAAACACATTATCAGCCGACGAGAAAGAGGAGCTGGGGCCATAGCTCCTCGCGTTGACGGGGGAGCCAAGGCGCCGCCGCTCCTCGTCTGACGGCTCCGCATCAACATTGGGAGGTGGAATATGGTCCAGGCTCTCAGGGGGGGTCATAGCTAGCGAGCCGGGCGTAGCAGAGCTGGTCAGCTGCGCGAGCGGCCCCTCTGGGTTCATAGCTTCCGAGGTGGTGACTGCTAGGGATGTAGACATGGCGTGGGTCTCAAAGGTTGAGGAAGCAGCGCCGGGGGTCGATCTTGGGCCCCACCGAGCGGTAGTAGTGTTGGTGAAAGGAGTTGGGCTCCGGGAAAAGTAGGAGAAGCGCATCTGTCCGCCGTCGGGGCCCCGGGCCTTCTGCCTGCACAACACCCTCAGGTGTGCGCGCGTAGCTGCACCGGTATGCGGCCATCGGATGAAAGCCCCAGACGGCTCTGCTGTGGGGGTCGAGCTGCCGCTCTTGGCATCGGCAGCACCGGCGGGCTTCGCGACCGCCTTGGATCCCTTCCAGCTCCGGGCGGCTTCGCGCGCAACTCTCTTGCAGACGCCCTCCGGCGGGACACCACTCTTGCCAATCTGGAAAGGTGTGACGCGGGGGTCGGACAGGTACATGTTGTATGTCGCCCACAGGTGTGCGCCCATCGCCCTAGTCCAAGGAGCCTTTCTTGGTGTTCTGCCGCTGGCACCACTCTGCGGGTGGAGCATGTCTGGCCGGGGCTCTTCCAAGAAGCTGCTGTTAAAGCACAGGAACTTCTCAGAGGTCGCCACATCCGGGCTGAACTGTATGTCTTCGTCCGAGAAGCAGGACGACAGCTGACTGAAGGAGGATCGGCTCGTGCGCGTTGATCGTGAGGTGGACGGTCGCGACTCGGGCTCTGGGCTGGACTCGCAACTGCTCATCCAGTCGATGGACCAGTTTGGGTATCGGGACGGGGTGAGAGATGGAGGGTCTTCGGTCGCAGGCGTCTTGGGTGGGGTAGTCAATGGCCCGCGAACGAGAGGAGGGTGAAGCAGCCCGCCGCCGCCGCTCATCTGGTCGTCCATGCGCTCGGGATCACTCCAAAGAGGGAACGCTTCAGGTTCAAGATCAGCGATCGCGGGTTCCTCGATGCTCGGGATGGGTACGTCGGCGGCAGCGACAGAGGCGAGGAACTGTTGGGTGGGTGCGACGAGGTGCAGAGGATCGTGTCTTCGCTTTATTCTGAAGCGCGGTCGCGGGGTGCAGGGCGTCTGGCACTCGAGTTCGTCACGGGGTTCAGGAGTCCTCGGCGCGGCGAGGCGACCTTGTTGTGCGAACAAGGCCGCTGGGTTCTGGTCTGCGCTCATGGCGTATCGATCCACTGCGCGATCAAGCGCGGTCATCAACTCGGAGAGCGACAAGAAGGTGTGCGAATGCGAAAGCTGCTGAGGGCTGTTTGAGAGCGACGTCAATCGGCGATGCGACGATGTAGTATGGTATGTGCGCAAGTAGAATCCGGCTCCACAAGGTTCTGGACGAGTCCAAGGAGGTTGCGCGATTGACTATAAAAAAGAGGATGTGTGTCGCAAAGGGAAAAGCGCTGATGGATGAGAAGGAAATTGGTATCGTATGTGCCGTAGGCTCGAATTCGTGGTGGCTGGGTTCACCGTCTTCGATTCGATAAGAGCGCCACGTTTGCTTTCTTGTGTGTTTTTCTGATGGGTGGGGGGGGGGGAGGAAGAAGTGGACGAATTGGCTAAATGTCCAGATATTAAATGGGAAAAATCGAGCGAAACGATTGGTGAGAGTGTGGTGAAGGAGGAGGAGGGGAGCGCCGTTCGTGATAGGGAAAAAAGGGGGGAAGGGGGGTTAAAGAGAGGAAATCGTTTGTCGTCAAAGAGTTTGTAGGGCAAAGAAAAGAAGAGACAGGCGACGACGGGATAGTTTGCGACCGAATGGTGGGAGAGAAGAAGGGTGATAACAAGAGAATGGAACGATCGTTGGTGAAATGCGAATGGGGTGGGGGGAGGGGAGGGTGGCGACAAGGCGGGAGTATGGATATTATGTAGGAACGACGCACACTCTGGGTTCCCTGGTCGTGGGTGGTGGCTCTTTGTGGCGGGCATAAGAGAAAAGAGGGTAGGTAGGGTGGGCAGGGTTGGGAGAGATGGGGATGAGGATGGGATGATGGGAAGGATTGCGGGTGGTGAAGAGGTACCGCAGCAGCAGCAGCAGTAGCAGCAGCAGTGGAGCCCTCGACGGGGGGAGGCGGGCTGCAGGCGTTGCAGCGATCACTTTTCTTTAGCCCGATCAAGGTCCCCAGGTGGTCCCAGGTCCCATGTCTCTCTGTACTGGCCTCTACATAGCACTACTCCTCAGTGTATCACTGTACTGTAGGTACCAGGGTACCTGCGTACCGCTATTCCCAGCGAGCGTACCTTGGTGGTCCTAGTCAAGGCCTCTCTTCTTTGCTTCTGCTTCAACCCCCTGCAGGGTTGATGAGTTAGAGAGAGGCAAAGGGAAAGGGAGGGAAAAAAAAGGAAGGATAAAGGGAGAAGACAGGCAGACTGCTGGTGAGTCCCCTGACGGGCGGATCCAGTCTGCTGCAGCATGTAATGTATGATGTATGTGCAGGTGATGTCTGCAGAAACCCAAGGGGTGGGATTGGGGCCTTCTCCTCGACGTGCGCAGCGCCTACTGCAGGTGGTGGTTGGGGTGTGGGTACCCAGGCCTTGCCTAGGCGAGACGTCTCGCGATAATGAAAGAGGGAGGGCTAACTAAGCGGGCGGCACGCGGTTCAGAAGCAGTGCAGTCCGGACCACTGAGCAAGCAACACAGAGAGACCAGCGCTTCGCTTTCCCGTTCCTAAAGGCGTATGCGTGTACTTTTTCGCTCTCTCTCTCTCTCTCTCCCCGTGTTTCTCTTTTCATCAGACGGTGCAGAGAGCGAGGCGAGGAGGATTTCTTCTTTTTTTTTTCCCTCTTCCTTCCTTGTTTCTTCTTTTCTTTCTATCCCAGACAGTGACACAGACTATAGACAAGGGCACTGCGGCAGGTTGCGAGATTAGGTTCTGAGGGCACGGACAGTTGACCAGCGCCCCGCCAGATTCTAATTTGGCATTCTGCTGAGGCTCACAGATGCAAACAGGTAATACTACAAGTAACTATAAGTCATGCAGGCAATCGGCGGAGATAAGCTGAGAGTGGGTGGTGGGAAAATGGATGGATGGATGGGACGGGTGGTAACGTGAGCGAGGCTGTTCTGGTGGATACAAGCCGCCGTGGGTCCCCAGCTTTCGCTACCCGAAGGGTCTCTGGAGTTGAGGTCTTCGACTTGTCGAGCCGCTGGGGGGGTGTGTGTGTGTGTCTTAGTAGACGCTGTCGAGGATAAATCGAGGACTACTGACAGGCTGACAGTTTTAGTAGGACAGGGTGGAGGGGGTGCGGATCTGGACGTTGCAGCAGGTGGAGGTCAGTCGAAGTGTGTGCGTACGTGTGTGTGCAAGTGAGACAGGATGGCCAGATGGGCTCTTGTCAGTTGCTGACCAAGGGCCAAAACCGGTATTCAGGATTGAAATGTTGCTGATGACGATGCTGTATCTGGTCCCATGTGGGATGGGATGGATTGCCTTGTCTACATTTCCCCTCCCCCATCAAGGCCTGGGCCCAGAACAATCAGGGACCCCGTGCGCTGAACAGGCGGGTTCTGTCTACTTTGGTGGGGAACCCTCCTCCTCCTCCTCCTCCTCCTCCTCCTCCCGGTTGCGGTCTTGTTGGAAGCCAAAAAAAGACCAAAAAAAAGAAGGAAAGAGGAAAAAAAAAAAGAGAGGCTGGAGGACGGTGTGACGAAAGTCCGCCCAGGATGGCAGGGAAATTAAAGTACCCAAAATATCAATGAAAGAATCCTGATCTAAAGGGTAACGAGCTCGACAGGCTGAGGCTGGGGCTGGGGATCGGCAGCCGAGTTATTATTGTCTGAAATATGTATGTTGCGCACATGGAAGAAAAAAAAAAAAGCAACAAAGTCTAGGGTGCGTGAAGGACAGATCGGGCAGACACACGAACGGATGAACGAACTACCTGAGGTGGCACATGTGATGTGCATTGCAGTGCAGTATGCAGTGTAGTACATCTTTGCTGCAGGTCGAGACGTTTAAGGCATCGTGCATACATGATGGTGACCGAGAAGGGGGCTGAGTGAAGGTACATGCTTGAGTACTTACTTACCAGTAAGTAGTACGGAAGTACATATGTACCCTAAGAAATCATCAATCAGGAAGTAGCGACACCGCGTTTTTTGGCGTCTGTCACGCGTCACCCAGACGCGTCGTTCCCCACTTTTCCCACTTCTCCCGCCTTGTCTTCTGTCCTCGTCCTCTTTCTCTCTCCTTCTCTCTCTCTCTCTCTTCTTATTTTCTTCAAGGAGCGGCCCACTTTCACCCGCCCCTGCGATCAGATCGCTTCTCGGGAAATGTCATCCTGCACCACACCAGCCATAGTATTTTCTGAATCACGAGTTTCTCCATCATGGGATGATCACTAAACCCCCGACTCTGTCCATATCCAGGTGATATCGTTTCCCATCGGCCCGTGGAGCTGGGGATGGATCACTTTACTGGGTGGAGACTCACGGGTGTAAACTTAGAAACCCGCGTCTTATTTTATGGAGCTCAAATCCTCCGGGTTGCTTGCTGGGCCAGGATGGGCAACCGAGCATCTCTCTCCTCCTCCGGGCTTCAGTACGGGAAATGGACATGAAGGGAAAAAAATAAAGAGGTGGGGAGGAGGAGGGGCAGAGGAAGCGTCTCACAACAGAGCTCCCATCTGGACGGGGTTCTGTGTCCTAGACTACTACTACTACTACTAGTAGTAGTAGTACTATGGTGTGCCGGCTAGCTGCATGGAAGGATTCAGCACATCACGTCCCCCCTCTTCTCTTCTTTTCTTTTCTTTTTCTGCTGCACCGTTCATCCGGTCTCACACATTCTTCTTCTCTCTGTGTCCTGCAAGCACGGTGGCTAGCGGCGGCGGCGGCAGCAGCAGCAGCAGCAGCAGCAGCAGGACCGAGGGGGCAGGCCCGGACCATACAAACAATAATGCGATGGGTGTGCGTTGCAATGCTGTGTGCCGCATCCCGTATCTGCAGGAGGATAGTGAGCCCAATTCAGATGAGATGGTGTCTGACCACCAGCCATGGCATATGCAGCGCGGCCTGCGATGTCACGTAGGGCAGCTGCAGCCGAAATCCGAGTGTGGGGGATCCTCCCCACCTGCACAGGTCTCGTCTGCTGGGTTCACAAGAGGGGGAGAGACAAGAGAAGGGCCATCCATCTCCATCATGCTGACCACGGGGTTGTCATTACGTGTGTCGTTCAGCAAAAAGATTACGCTGGCTCAGTCCAGGCGGCCTCGTGTGCAGAGCGCATGGCCGAGGAGAATGATGGTCTGAAGTCTGCGAAAGGAGAGGGTTGGGTTTGGGGAGGAGGATGGTCCGCTGACTGTCACTGGCCGGAAGCTGTTCCGATCGAGGACTTGTGGCTGCGAGTCCCTGCTGATGATCTATCCTATACCATGCGCCCGCTATTGTATTACCTGCAAGACACCTTCATCTCCTGGGCCAGCCAGCGAGCAGCATTGAAGAACAAAATCTCTTGTAATACGAGGTGGCTTTTTTCGATCTGAAACCCACCCAACCCGAAAAGCGCATAAACCGCCAGCTTCCAAAAACGTTGGCCAGGTCTTTCTCGCTTGAGAGCCCGGTGTTCGGCGTGAACTGACGCCACGGAAAAACGCAATCGACTTTCAACAGACCCAAGTACTTACTTTATGGTACTGCGGATGGACCCGCGGGGCGAGTGTGGTTGTGAACCTGCTGCGCTCCACTTTCACACGTTGACCTGCGGCTGCTGTGGCTCCGGGGGGGGCGGGGGGCTTCGACGGCGTGATTAGAGCAAGAGTTGACAGCGGCACAAACAGTGGACCGCATCTGTGCCTGAAGATCAGCCGACAGACAGCATCCATCTTATCCTTTGCAGTGTGGAACTGTCGATGTCATTCTGGACCCCAATGGGATGGATAAAGATGGATGGGTCTGGGGCGGCAACCTCTTTTTGGGGCCAGCGGGCGGATCAGATGGTGTACCCTGGGCGGGCGTCCAGATCACCATGGAACTAACTAGCTGAACTGCTCTCGGGTTTATGTGCGCCTGCAGCCGGCCCAGGCCCTATTCTGTCTTCCTCGTGTCGTCAATTCTTGCCCTCTCAATGAGCTCTGGCCGGGGGGGGGGGGGACAGCAGGAGATGATCGCTCGTCGCACAGAGTTGCACGGCATTTTCGGAGCTTGCGCAGGGGCACACAATGCAGGTGAGCACCGAGAAGAGAAAGGGGGGAGGGGTGGGCAATACCAAGGTTGGGCAGACTAACCCCCCTCGTGCTTTTTTCCTTCTTCCTCTTCTTTCTTTTCATTCGGGGGCGTTCGTCATTTGGCAGGGGCCTGTTCCACCCCCCTTACAGCTGAGGACTAATGCATGTATGGGCCTGTGCTTGATCTACAGTGACCAGACCATACATAAATAATACTAATGGACCAGCCCAAACCAGAAGGGGACCGCGGTGCTTTGGAAGAAGCTATTGTACAGGGCCCGGGGCATCGCCGGACCCGCCCCCGGAGGAAGACCGGCCTCCCGCTCCGAGCCCCTCTTCCTGGGGGTTTGGGGGGAGGGGGGGTTGGACAGAAGTGGGTGACACACTCTTTCTCATGTGTGTGAGCGTGTGTTCAATGCGGCACATGAAAAGAAAGATGAGGAGGCATTTGGAAATCTTGTCGGATTTAATACGCCAAGACAATCTAAAGGCTCTGAGGGGGGCGGCTCTAGTGAGGAGGGTCGTCGACTGGCTAGCTCGGTCCAGCTGAGAGCCGGTCGGGCGCCACGCCCTTCTAGAACGAGGACGGCTCCAGCTTTGCTTCATTCCAAGCAAGGGAGCACAAGCTTTTTCTGGGGGGCGGGCCTTTTTTGTCTTCCTCTCCTCATGATCTGGTCAATCTGCTCACTATGATGATCGGACTTTTGTCCTGCCCTACATGGTAGGCTCATCTCTTCTTCTTCTTCTCCTCCTTTTTTCCCTCCTCCTCCTCCTCCTCTCTCTCCTTTTTTGCTACACACCCTCCTTCATCCCTCGGTACACTCGTCTCCTTAAGATGCCGTCCTCCCCTCGGCTCTTCAGGTACCTCCTGATCGCGGTTCTCTTCCTCCTCTTCGCAGGCCCCTACCTCCGCAACCACTCGCCCGGCGCCCGCGATACCTACAGCGGGATCCTCCGCAGCTTCCAGGACGAGAAGAAGCTCTTCGTTGCCGACTTCCTGGAGGCTGGCGAGGTGGGCGGCGATCTGGACGGCTCCGAGCTCGCGAGCTTGTGCGCGAGCAAAACTTGGTATTCCGAGGACAAGGCCGTGATTGTGTCGTGTGAGCCTGTGCCGGGCGGGCTGGGATCGGTCAAGAATGGGGCGTTGAACTGTATTCGCTTTGCCATCGAGATTGGAGGTGCGTAGGAAGAAGAGAAGAAAGAAAAAAAAGAACGGAGAAAAAAAACCCCCATCTTTGTGTGTGTGTATATTGACCAGTCTCACAGCCCAGCTCATCCTCCCCCGAATAGCTTTGCGCTCCGTCTCAGACATCAGCAATCTCCATGGCGCCCAGCAAAGTAGAGGCGCCGGCCTGGAGTACATGTTCTCCGTGCCTCAGATCCGCTCCGCCCTCCAGGCTCACTGTCCGCAGCTCAAGGTCTACGACTCCCTCGACGCCCTCTACGACAGACCCTCCCTCCTCAAGCCCTTGGACCTCGGCCTCGCCCAGCTCACGAGAGAGTTCGTCAGCTACGAGGACATCCCGACCACCATCCTCGCGAGGCCCCAGAACCTGTCGTCCTTCTTTGATGATTACCTGGACGCAAGTCTGCCGCCTGAGAAGCGCCATTATCCCGTGCGCGTACACCTGGTAGGTTATTTTGCCATTCATCATCTCTTCTTTTTCTTCTTCTCTCTCTGGCAGACTGCGATTCCTATCAGGGGGCTCTTGCGGGAGACTTGATCAATAGTCAACTTTTGACAAGTAAATACTAACAAGCCCGCTCATTGGCTGCTTATAGGCAAATACACTCTTTGCCTGGCCCGCCCACGAGGCAGGCACCTCTAGCCTGCGGTCAGATTTTGGAAAGCTCCTCCGCACCCGTGACGACGCCAGGGCTCTGGCCGCCTCTGCCCTGTACAACCTCGCCAAAGTGTACTCCCTTCCCCTTCCCTCACCACGCGGGGATAAGAAGGGCGGCGGCAGCAGCAGCGCGCAGACCGCAGAGAGCCTCGTAGGCATCCACCTGCGCACCGAGAAGGACGCCCGCGACACGTGGTCCTTCTTCCCCGGCTTCGAGGACCAGACGGCCTATTTCTTCGCCCACCTAGACAGCCTTCCCATCCCGACCCCTCCCCCCGGCCAAAAGGGCCGGAGGCTGGCGTACCTAGCCACGGGCCTGACCGCCACCAACAGCGACGTGGTGCGCTTCCGCGCCCGCGCCGCCGAGCTCGACACCACCGTCCTGCTGAAGCGCGACCTCCTCGACGAGGCCGAGCTCGCCGCCCTGAACAGGCTCACGTGGGACCAGCGCGCCCTCGTCGACTACGAGATCCTGCTGCGCGCGGGCACCGTGCTGGGCATCGTGGAGAGCAGCTTCGCCTGGGACGTGGCGCTGCGCAGGGCCACGGCCTACACCGGGCCCGCACAGCAGCAGGATATCAGCACATCGTTCACCGCTGTACCTGGTACTGCTAGGCGGCCGTCGCCGCAGGAAGAGGGGGGCGGGGAGGAAGGTGAAGCAGCGCCGATGGCCATGTGGTTGGACAGGTGGTCGACGCTGTTTGGCAAGGTAGACAGGGCGGTGTCATTCTATCTAGGAACTTGGCCTTGAAAAAAAAAAAAAAAAAAGTGAGAAATATGTAAAATGGCCATGTGCGAGTGAGAAAGGGGGTGGGGGGTGAATATTTCATTCGATGAATAAGGCCGGATGTGATCTTTGGGGGGCGTTTGGGGTGAGAGGGGGGTGTTTGGGTTACAGTACGTGGGAATGCATTTTTGGAGTAGACTTCCTTTTTTTCCCCCCTTCTTTTTTCATGTTCTCTTTTTCCACAGTCTAGATATCATGATAATCATTACATGCATGTATGAGCTAAGACTTGTCAATGTGAGGTGAGAAAGATGACGATGTGGAAGCATGTGCAAAAAGTGTGCATTCGTATCTATCACCCAGGGATTGCCTCCCAACCCTTGTAATATCCCCGAGCATGCATGCAGTGGGGAGCATACTGCCTCAAGTGAAAGAGGGCTGTCTGCACTTCGTCCTTCCCCTCTTGTAGACGTATTGCCCCCCTCGAGCAAAGCACAAGAGCATACGATTCGTAATGCATATGTCGCATGCTTCTTGTTTTTCAGACAGTATCCATAACGCTGTCATCGTCTCAAAAAGAGTCAAGGCCTTCCATTCCTTCGTAACAGACACACCTTGCCATTCTCTGACCACACGCATCAGGTTACCGCTCATGACAGCCGACCGCCTCATATGTCGTTCATCTTGGACATCTTTGGTCCGTTCTCGACCAGCTTGACCCGCAGTCTATCGAGCACAGCCTGACGTCTCTGCATCTTATCTCGAATGGCCGTTTTCTCATCTGCTGTGAACCCGCTCATCTTCTTCCGCGGCGACGGTCCGCCCCGGCCACCGGTACTGCCATTGAGCGAACGAAGCGGTGATGGCGAATGCGTGTTGCCACTGGCCGCAGTAAGACGCCGATTGGATGGCGGCGTCCTGAAGACCTCAGGCGTGCCCTCGCGGCTCAAGGGACCCAGGCTGCCGCTCATACGGAGCTTACGCATCTGAGACTCGAGAATATCAATCTCCCCGCTGCGCTTCTCGAAGGCCGAGGTCATCTTCGCAATGGTGCGCACGATGGCGTCGACAGTGGGTACAGCATTAGGCTTTCCGGTGAGGGTGGCCAGCTTTGTCTTGAGCATGGTAAGTCCACTCTCGGCGTCGGCCATCATCTTGGTCACCCGGGCGTACGACTGGCGAAGCTCATTCTGCTGCGCAGCCTGCTCGGCATTGAGCGGCATGATGCGAGCCGTCGCGGCCTGGTCAGGGTCAAGGACATTATCGAGGACGCGCTTGAGATCTTGCTTCCTGGCACGAAGCTTCTGTGTCTCCCGCTCCAGATCCTGACATGTATCCCAGGTGTCCTGGTAGTTCTGGACACGACCATTCTCGAGGTTTCGCGCCAACTCGTCATCTAAAATGTGGTTGAGATCTTCCGTCTCGCAGAGAACCCAGTCATCTAGGTTCTCAAGGTCGTCCTGAGTCTTCGTCTTCTTCTGGTCAGGTTTCTTCCCTTGGTGCCCCTGGATAAAGCCCGCTAGCGCCCGAGCATTCAGGCCCAGTGTCACAAGCATGCCGTTCATGTCGCGGTATAGAGCCTCCACTTGAGCGGCAATTGTCGAGGCATGAGCGTCTGCGGTAACACTGATGAATGCATTGAACTCGCCGATATCCAACGTGGCATCGACCGGGCTCTCGAGAAGTGCCTGGACCCTCTCATACTCGTCATCTTCCAGGCTATGCTGCTCTTGTTCAGCCTGCTTCTTCTGCGCCTCCTTCTGCAGGGCGACGTTGGGATCCTCCCGGGGCGGCACGCGGCTGGAGAAGCTCTTGCTGAAACCAGAGCTCTGGGTTCGGGGTCCGACGCCTGGGGCACTAACTGAGCGAGATCCCTCACCGGGCAACATTCTTGGGGGTAAAGCATGGCGGATCGGACTTGGCGAGCGTGGGCTGGTAGGACCCGGCTTGGGAAACACGGGAGCACTTGAGCCGAACACGGACGGCCGAGGGGGTTGTTGCGCAACATCTGGTCGCGAGACGAGGGAGAAGGAGCCCCCAGCCACCCCTCCAAAGGAGCTCTGAGGGGTCATGCCGGGCGTCTGGGCTGCAACGGTCGGGCTCGGGCTGATGTCATTGGCAACATCGACGCCACTTCCTTCGCTGCCGCCATCTTCGGCTTCCTCTTCACCAGACCCATCCTCGCCACCATCTTGGTCTTCACCATCAAACTCCTCCTCGGAAAGGTCGCTTTCGGAGCTCTCAGGAACGCTGGGAGCTGCCGAAGGCTCCACTGAGGATAACTTTTGCTCAGATTTCGGTTTGGTGATGAAATCTGGCGGCAAAGGCGCTTCCTCGGGAGCTGATGGCTCCTCTTTGGGTAAAGGAGGCGGCATGGCCTCGGCATCTGACTTTGCCTTGCTCTTTGGGGCAAGAAAGTCAGGTGGTAGAGGGGCATCGTCGACAGACTCGGTGGGTTTCTTGAGGTCTTCTGTTGTTTTAGTGGAGGCTATGGAAGACGAGGAGCTTTCGCCAAATGGGTAAGCGGCCTTACTCGTTGCATCTGGTGGCAATGGAGGGTCAGACGTATCGTCTACAGTCCCTGGCGTGCTCGTGGCTTGGGTCGGAGTGAATGGATTAGACTTGGCCACGCCGAACGTGCTGCCGAAGGGGCCGGGGCTTGGCATGGGCTGGTTCGCATTGGGCTGAGCGAATGGGTTGGGCTTGGACGCGTTCGGTTGTGATGTTCGAGACCCGAATAAACTACTAGTCGATGCAGGCCCGCCGAAAGGATTTGGCTTGGGATTCGCGTTATCGGTTGAAGAGAAAAACTTGGACGGAGCAGGCGTGGAGGTCGGCGTCGTGGATTCCTGAGGCGTGCTCAAGATAGACCTCGGTTTCTCCTGCTCGACCGGAGTTGCTCCGGACATGGCGTCGTCCTTCGGCTCTGAAGGGGAAGTTGGTTTAGGAGCAGAGTCATCTAGTGACAAGCCAAACCCTCCGAGGCTGAAGCCGCCCTTGCCACTTGGTTTCTCGTTGTCATTGGCAGTGACAGGGTCTGCCTTGAATGTCGTTCCGAGGACGAATGGAGAGGCGCCGAAAGCAGCAGATCCTTCTTTGGCTGCTGGGCTCGGAGCTGGAAATTCCGTGCCTTTGTCCATGGACGTGTTTTGCGATCCAAATGCGCCAGAATCAAACGGCTTACCAGTCCCAAAGGTGCTCTGGCTCCCTCCGCCGAAGGAGCTCTGGGTTGCTCCGCCGAATGAATTCTGTCCTGTGCTCGCTGAACCGAAGGGACTGGGTGATGAGGATGTTTGTGAGAAAAGGCTCTGGCCGCTGTTGTTGCCTCCAAGACTTGCAAACCCGCTCTGTCCTGCAAGTGCTGCGAAACCACCACCCGTTGCGGAACCACTGGAGGCGCCGCCGCCGCCAAACACCTTCCCGCCTGTGGAACCTCCGGCAACAGGGCCGGCGGAGCTCGAAAAACCATGAGAGCCAAAAGCGGGGGATGCATTCGTAGATCCCGCGGCCCAGGGTGAAGACCTCGATCCGAGCCCGCCAGCCTGGCCAAATGCTGGCGCCGCAGGCTTACCCCCAAAACTGGGTGTCCCGAAAGATGGCGCGCCAAAAGAAGGTCCTGCTGTTGTCCCAGAAGCTGCTCCGAAGGGGTTTGAGGGTGCTGAAGAGGGCGTCAAGGCCGACGCAGTACTGCCGAAAGCTGATGAACCTCCGAAGGCAGAGCTCGAGGATTGTGAAGCAAATGGTGCCTTGGCAGTAGCAGGTGCGGCGGGTTGTGAAGCAGGCTCACCCTGGAGCGCGATCATGCCTGGATACGTGATGTTCTCCTTCACAGCATCGTAGTACACCATCCACCAATCGGCGAGGACTCCATCTTTGTTCAGTGCACACACGGCAGGTAGGGGGCCTGGTGAGTATTCGATCTCCTCATCAGCTGGGACAGGCTTGTAAACCTTGTCTCTGCTGGACAGGTCCAACGCGAATCCGACGGGGTAGGTGTCAGTCAAATCCTCGTCTGTGGGTAATGTCGCCCTCCTGGAGTCATCAGTGAACTCAGTGGTGATGAGAACGTTGGTGATCGAATCTGCGGGCAGGTCGGTAGCTAAAGGAGCTCTGGCTTTCGTTACCAGTCCCAAGTCGCCTGTCGCTGAGGACGCCACGATCAACAGCTCATGGATAGCAGGCGGGTGGTCTCGAATGCGCAGGATCGTAGGGTGAGGAGCTGCATCTTCGAAAGAAGGAACGGGATTCACCAGTTTTCGAAATTCGAAGGACGGTGTCTGGCCTGCAGGCGCGTGCCGCGTGATAGCTAGAAATTCGGAGTTTGGCGGCGATCCTGTGTTCTCGTTGAAGACGGCTAGGAAAAGATGATTCTCCAGCCAAGCAATGGATGCCACATGATAGCCCTCTAGGAATGCCGCCTTAGGTATATGTGCTTTCTCAACGCCATCCGGTGTCATCTGGACGATATTGCCACTGGCTAGGCCGGCAACCAGCTGCTTGCCTTTGGTGCTCCAGCCAACAGACGTGACTCCGCTTCGGATGACGGGACCATTTGATCCAATGACAAGTGACTTCTGCTTGAGGTTGGCCATCAAAAGGTTGCCATTGTTTGTCACGACAGCACAGAACTCTGCCAGCTCAGACATGGGATTGGGCACCAATGTCTTGACAGTCTCACCACTGGTACTGATCTCGAAAGCCGCCTGCCCGCTCCCCTGGAACAGCGTCTGTGTCTCATAAACAGCCAGACCGCCGCCCTGCTCGGCAGACATGATCAAGTATTGCTCGTCGGGTGTAAAGGCTAGGTGTGATATCCGTATGGACATGGGTATCTTGGTCTGGGCGTCGAAGGGTCTGACGTCGGTGGCCCCATTCTTGTCGCTGCTGAATGCCTTCCGCACCGAGTCCGTCGGGGCGATGTAGATACCATCTGGACCAGCTGCAGCGACTATGCCTTTGCGCGATGCGATTGCGAGGAGCGAGGCTGTCGGTGCGGGCGGTGGGGACCACTTGGGCGTGAGCTGGACTTTCGCATCTCCAGCGAAGGGTGCGAATCCGAGGCTCTGTTTAGGAAAGGAGCGCGCAGTCAGTGATGGGTGTACTCCGCATGGAAGGATATTCTAGGGACTCTTACCTCGGTCTGTATTGCATCACTGTCGGTGACCTCAACATTTTGGCCTCCTCCCTGTGTGCCGTCCATGGCTTCGTGCCTCGTTTGCCGTCTGGAATAAGGCTGGCGCTCCGTGGCCCAGTGCAAACGATTCGCGCTTTAGGTTCTGATCATGGACCGATCAGATCGTTGCGCGCAGAGAAACTCGGTTGGATTGGCTCGATTCGAGTGACAAATTATGTGAGGGCGCCAAAGATGTCTCTATTTTCGCGATCAGGATGAAATACGGAGGAACTCGGTCGGGTCGTAGAAAGTATGGAGGGAGAGTGTTATCGAGGTTAAAAAGAAATGTGAAAGATCGCGCTCCAGTTGCAGTTGGACGTGCCTGCCCAAAGAGACCCCTGCAGGCTAGGAGCTTGGACCAGGCGTAGGGATCATGGATCAGCTCTCAGACCTCTGCTGGGAGGCAGACACGGCAGGCCTGCAGCCTCGTCATCCCAGCTTGCCTGTTGAGCTCTCTCTCTCTCTCCTACGCTGGCAACCGACCTCACCGACCTCACCTCTCGACAACCAGCCAAACGCCCCAAGCCCGCAACCTTCCTTAATTACCATCAGCCCTCCACCTCGAATTCCTTCCAACTCTACCGTTATCAAGTGACTGAATTAGTATCTACCTCATTTGAGAGGGAATTCCCACAGCTCGACAATACAACTGCCACCACCATGCCCGGTTTCGACTTCTCGAACTATAACCGCAACGCTGCGCTGCACGCGCGAGGCGTCCCACTTCCTAAAGCCACCAGCACAGGAACCACCATCGTAGGATGCATATTCGATGGCGGCGTGGTGGTCAGTACAAAATCCCCTCCCCCCCCTCTCCTCGAGAATCCTCTACGTCGCGTCTCCAGTGGCCTCCCTGGGTCACAGATGCACTACCCAACCACGTCGACGAGCCTCTCGGCCCCTTAGGAGACAAGAGCACTAGCTAACCCGCACTTCGCACCGTATATGTATAGATCGCGGCTGATACGCGCGCTACCTCGGGCCCCATCGTTGCCGACAAGAACTGCGAGAAGTTGCACTACATCGCACCTCAGATCTGGTGCGCAGGCGCCGGTACCGCCGCCGACACCGAGTTCACGACCGCTCTCATCTCCTCCAACCTGGAGCTGCACTCCCTATCGACGGGTCGCAAACCCCGCGTGGTAACCTGCATGACCCTCCTGAAGCAGCACCTGTTCCGATACCAGGGCCACATCGGCGCATACCTCGTCGTGGCGGGCGTCGACCCCACGGGCACGCATCTGTTTACGGTCCACGCACACGGCAGCACGGACAAGCTGCCGTACGTGACGATGGGCTCTGGCTCGCTCGCGGCGATGAGCGTGTTCGAGTCGAGCTGGAAGGGGGAGCTCACCAAGGAGGAGGCGATGGAACTGTGCAGCCAGGCCATCCAGGCAGGTATCTTCAACGACCTGGGCTCGGGAAGCAACGTGGACGTGGCGGTCATCACAGCAGACAAGACGACGCTCCACAGAGGCTACGTCAAGCCCAACGAGAGGAGCCAGAAACTCAAGAGCTACAAGTTCCCCAAGGGTACGACGGCGGTGCTGAACGAGAAGGTCATCAAGAAGGACGAGATCATGAAGTTTGTGAGCGTACACGAGCTGCCGGCTGAGGGCGAGAAGATGGACGTCGACACATAGACAAGAAGAGGACAGAAAGCGGGTGATAACGACAGCTACGGATGGACGGGATATGACCACGAACAAGGTCAGATGGGACACATCAATGGAAGAATTGCTTCCCACGGTCAAACCCCCCCTTTTTTTTGTAAAACAACGTTTTGACAATGAAATAGAGCCCTGCGATTTGACGATTATTAACAAACCTTTCCGCCTCATGATATGATACAGACATGGTGCATTTCACGTTACTCGTGGCCCCCGCCACCAGTTACGTTCATCTTTGGATATCCACCGTCTGGAATCGTGCCACTTTCGCCCATGCATACATGCATTTTTATTTTATTTTATGGTCACAACACAGGTTTATATGTCTTATATTCAGCAATACCTACCATATGGAAGTCAATCTGATGACTGACCCCCATGTCTGCCCACCGGCCCCCCCCCCTTTTTTTCTCTTGTCGATTTCCAAAATAGAAACACCGTGAGCGACCGCACACTGAAGAATAGGGTTTGAATTCCACTTTGCTCCTCAGCAAACTCAAATACTGACCGAAAATTTCACTCTATGTTATGGCGCCATGTGAGCAGTTGGTGGATCAATAATGGACTCTGGGCTATGCGGGCTTGGGATGTATCAGGGGCACACTCACTCTGTCAGGGCTGCTTTCCCTAGAAAGCTGCTGCTGCTGTGGTGAGGTGAGGGCGCATATACCTGGGAGGCCTCGAGCAAGAAGAAGATGTAATGCAAGATCAAGAGCGCTCTGAAAACCCGAGTCAACAGGTCACTTGATAGCATTGAACGAGCAGTGGAACATCTTCCAACGCTCATTGACCATGATGGATCCATAACTCTTTTCTCTCTTTATTAACTCTCAACTGAGCTCGATAATCCCGTTGCGTTCCGCAAAATACCACCGTCCCGTCCCGGTGGGGGCCAAACCAATACCAAGATACCAGGCAAAGGAAAGAAACAAACAAAACAATAAAGAGCAGGAAATCAACGACCGTTCCGTCGCGTTGAAAATAACCATGGAAACCCGAAACATCCTCCAGTCCTGTTTGATAGGACGAACTCTTTGACAATAATTTAGACGCCTGTATCCCCTTTCTCATACCTGCGCCGTTTTTCCCTGTAAGAGTTTGGACCGAGTCCCACGAAATTGGAAAAAAAAAACCCCTTCCGTCAAAGATGAGAGAAACGAAGCATGAAAAAAAAAAAAAAATTTATCAAGTGCAGCGAGGGAGGAGAGAGAATAACAATAATGTGGCAGACGCAAACGATATGGATATTGACGGAGGTGACCAACGAGTTTTTGGTAAGAATGCTGTGAAGTCTCAAAAAGTGCAAGGAGTCCGGTAGTGAATGATCCATCATAACTCCACGCCAGTGATATGCATGATACACGTTGAACAAGAGAAAAAAGATTAGGTGGAACGCATGCGAGAGAGAGAGAGAGAGAGAGGGAGGGAGGGAGGGAGGGAGGGAGGGAGAGGGTTGAGATGGGCGTTCTATGATGTCGAGGCAATAAAGTCCAAGCTTGCCGTCATGGCATAGATGGTGGGATGGCAAGCCTCCTAGGCTGTCTGAGCCACACCATCGTTGTGCGGACGGCCCTCAGCCAGTGCCTTTCGTAAGCCGGCGATCTCGAGTTCCATGAAGCCGATCTTGGAGTCTCGTTGGGTCAGAGTGCTCTCTACAGAGGTGAGCCGCGCCTCTCGCGCGTTGGAGACGTTTTCGACAGACGCAAGCCGCTCGCTGAGGTCCTTGACCCTCTCCTCGAGCTGCTGCATATAGGTCCATACGGCCTGGTCGCCTTGGGCGAAAAGATTAGCCGAAGACTCGCCGCTGCTGGCGTGGCTGACGGGCCCATTAGACAATCTGGAGTGCGTCGGAGCGTTGGCTGGCAGCCCTGGTGGGTGCGATTGACCTTGAACGTTGTTAGTTGGGTAATGAAGGCGTATGACGTGGACAAGAGGGTCTATCGTACTGTGTGGTGGTAGCAGCGATGGCAGAGGGTATATGTCTCGCTCAGATGGGCGTCGAGGATACTGCTGCTGCTGCTGCTGCTGCTGCTGCTGCTGCTGTTGTTGCTGTTGGTACTGGGAAGCCAGCCCTGGCGAGCGTTGTCGCGCCTGGTCGTGGACCGCAGGGCTCAGTGGCTTGGGGCTCTCGGTGATGCCTTAATGATGCGATGGTGAGCCTCCAGCACCGTTGCTGACAACGTACACGAGGAGAATGGAGGAACAGAGTGGATGGTATGCAGAGGAATGAGAAGGGGGGGGGGGGGGGGGAGAAAGGAGGGGAGCCCACCAGTGATGTTGCTCGCCAGACCTGAAGGGCCAGCAGCACTGCTATTGTTGGGCGGGTAGAGGACGCTCGGAGCTCCTGCGCGCATGCTACCTGCGGGCGGATAGGTGCGAGAAATGGGGCCAACAGCTTCTGGGGCCAAGGCATGAGGGGCCTTGATGGCCGGCAGACTCTGCCTGCGACGCTCTTCCTCCGTCATGTCCACGTCGCCATTGTCGTCGTAACTCACCCCGCCCATGGATTCATCGCCCTCGTTCCGAGAGGCACCATCATACTCACCCTGGTCGCCGTAGCTTCCCATGGAGGCGCGCCGGCCAGCACAACCGCCAGCGCCCTTACTATGACGGGCCAACGCATCGCCTCGTGCGAACTTGCGACCGCACTTTGAGCACTCGTGGTTCTTCTCGCCAGTGTGTAGCTTGCCGTGACGCTTCAGGTCGTGGAGGCGCCTGAACCTCAGGTTGCAGTCCTTGCACAGGTATGGCTTCTCCTGGCTGTGGGTGAGGAGGTGGCTCTTCAAGTTGTGATGGCGCGTAAACTCCGTGTCGCAGTATGGGCACTTGTGCTTCTTGGACGAGATGGGCATCGGCTCAGCACCGTGGGGGAGGCTGGACGGTCGAGGTGGAGGGGGCACGGGTGATTGCGCGGTACCGCTGGGGGGCAGGACGCCCGGGTACGACAGAGAGGTGGCCGCCTTGTCTGCCATCTGCGCGTCGGGCTGAGAGGCAAAGCTCTGCCTGTCGCTGCGCTGGTCGACCTCCATCGGACCCGGACTGTTCATCAAGGCATGGCTATCGGCGGCGGCGGCGGCGGCGCCTGCTTCTCCTCCTCCTCCCCCTCCTCCTCCTCCTGTTGCTGCTCCTGTGCTCGAAGAACTGTGCGGCGGGCTGATGTCTGTCCTCGCATCCGAGACGTTGGGCTGCGGTATCGTGACAGGACCGAGGGCTTTCGTGGCCTCGGCGGCCAGTGCGATCTCGTCCATTGCTTCTGGCGCGTCCTGGGGTCGGCTGACTGTCATGGTGGATCCGGACATGAGGTCGCTCAGAGCCTTGTGGTTGGGATTCTCACTGACCCCAGGCGGGTTGCGCCTCTGGTCCTCTTCCCTCCGTCGCCGCTCCTCCGCGACCGCGGCAGCACCGGTGAGCTGAAATGGGGGGGACAAGTGCGCTGTCAGGCCAAGACGAGCAACTTTGGACGGGGAGTAGTCGCGGTTAAACTGGGCGGCGGAGGTATTGGAGGTCGGCGAGATCGGGGACTCCTCACGAGGCCTCTTGTTGATATTGGTAGACGGCTGCTGTATGGGCGAATCTGTAGCGACGGGTGGTGGAGGAGGAGGAGGAGGAGGAGGAGGAGGAGGTAGGGCTGAGGTGGAGGGTGCGGCGGTCGTCGCGTGGGTGGCCGTGGCGAGGGGTGGATCTGTCGCAGCCGGTGCAGCGTCGGATGCCATGAGGCGGGATGAAGAGGATGTTGAGAGAGTTGCGACCGCTGGTGCAGTGTGGTGATGTGGTGTGTCTGGCGGGGATCAATTGCCGCCGCAGGACCCAAATTATTTAGTCGTGGTCGGCCCTGCGCGTGCCTAGAAATTAATCTTCACTGTCGCGTCGCCTTGGGGGCATCCTCCCAGGTCGGGGAGCGGACTTGGCGCGGGTGACGAAATGTCGAGGCTGTGTGGTTGTGGCGCTGGCGAGGATGGATCGTGGCGCGAGCTTTGGTGGTGGTTTCGATTTCGTTAAAAGGCGGGCGAGGCGAGGCGAAGGAGACCCAAACCGCGCGCAACGACCTCTTTTTGTTTCGACCGTGCACTCGTCCAAAGTCAATGTGGGCCCGGCTAAGTATGTCTTTGATGAGGACGGGGATTTCACCTCAGCCCCCCCAGGTGCGTTGGGAAATCTGAACTGCTATGTGTATGAGTGGGTGGGCGGGTAGGCGGGTGGGTGTTGTACATGTGGGTGGCGTACAGCTGAAATCAAAAAAAGGTCAAGAGTTCCGTTCGTCTAAACAACCAAGTGGAAATTGTGTAGAGGAATTGAATTTCTGGTTCTTGAAGGGGGGGGGGGTGTGATTAAGCGGAGGCGAGAAAGAGACCTGGAGGGACAGGGACGATGATTCAGCTTGGGGTCGAGTGGGTGACGGGGGAGAGAGAGAGAGATGGGCTTTGGGGGGAGGGGCGAGTTAGTTGAGGCTCAGAATGACAGACCAGTTTTTTGGGGGGCAAAGGCGGGGGGGGGGGGAGGGATGGAGAGGGGAGGAAAAAAAGAGTAAAAGACAGTGAAAAATCCACTCCTCCCCCAAAAGAAGAGTAATTTGAAATGGCTGATTGTCATGGATTTTTTTTGGATTTTTTTTATTTCTATTTTTTGGGTACCCGACCAGCTGGGTTCGATCTGGCAAGAGGAAGATGGGAGAGGAGGGCTCGGATTGGGGGGAGGGGGCCAAAGTAAGTCGTGGGTGTGGGTGGGCGGAATAAGCAGACCTGAAGGCGGATGAACGATGTGGGACGGGACGATCAAGATCACAAGCAATACAACCCACGCAACTGCCGGTGGGCAGCGTGTTCTGTCCTTAGTGGGCAGGAAGAAGGGCAGTGATAATGCAGGTGAGTTTCTGGGCTTAGTAGGGAGCCGACTCACAGGTGAGCGTGGCTGCGAGTGGTCCAAAAAAATTTAAAAAAAATCCTATGGTGGTAGCAGGCAGACTCTGCAGCAAGCTGCAGCTTGAGCAGTTGTCACTTGATGATCGGTGAGGCCATGTCCCCTCCCTTCATTCAGGTGGATCCTCCTGGCCCTCGGAAAGCAGGACACAGACAGGCTCTGCCATACCTTACTTACTTGTTAGTGCTATGACCTAAAAGTCCCATAGTACCCATTTCTTAAAAGGTAAGTACCTTGCAGGTGGCATGTGAGGGTGGGTGGAAGTGGTGTGTGGGAGGAGGAGGAAGAGGTGGAAGAGGTGGAAGAGGAGGAGGCTTGTGGCCGGGTCAGTGTGAGGCGCTGCCTGCCTCTGCTTCCCTGTGCCACTTTATTCCCACAGGGGGTCAGGGGGGGGGAGCCACACCTACTAGAGGCTATTCTACGGTAATACTATTGTAGTACTCCGCCCATAGTATACTCGGTACCCTGTGGGCTTGGGCTGAACCTGAACCAGGCCCTGAGCCTCTCTCTCTCCTCTACTCCATGGCGCAGCAGAAGAGCCCCCCCCTCCCCCCCAAAAAAAATACACCACAACAAAACAATAATTTGTTTCCAGACAATTTTCCATCATGTCGATCATTTTAGTCACGATGGTTTAACCTTCCTCCTATACGAGGGGGTTGTGTCACAATGATAGCACATCACAATATCCATCCTCATCACCCGCAAGGTTGATTTTTGGGTTTGGGCATGTGTCCTGCTGGCGGCCAATCCTTGACTGACAGGCAGGCACGGGCTAAACCACCTTAAGCCACAGGCAGCCCGCCGCTGTAACCCTGCACTGACAGGAAGGGGAAGTGAGGGGTCCACGCCAAGGCGCAATAGGCAAGCACACTTGTACTGTTCAGGCCATGCAGCCATCATGCGCCCTCCTGTTGGGTTTAGTGGCGTCCTGGCCCTCCTCCACCCGTAGACTGACACGCGCATGCCCCCGACGCCCACCAGGAACAGACAAGGAAAAACGTGATGACGAGGATAATGATAGCTAAGGGGCCCCACACTCAGCGGTAAACAGGGCAAAAGGGAAGACCACCTCGGCAACCCCCTGTCATCTCACATGTGGGAAGGAAGAGGAAGGGGAGAGAAGAGGGGGGGGGGTGGCAGTCTGTAGCGTTGTTGATTTTTTTTTTTCCTTCTTCTTTTCTTTTCTTTTTTCTTAGTCACTCTTTCTTCAGCAACGATCTTCATGTACTAGTACTATGTACTATGCACGGCTGCGAGCGACCCCGGGGTTTGATCCACTTCGGCGTCTGCTCAGTCAGCCAACCCCATTCCGAATGCTCACGATAACTACTACTGCTACTACAACAAAACAACAACAACAACAACCACAATTGCATTACTGCTAGTGCTTGAAAGGGAAGAACGTTGGGCTCTGCACGATGATCCTTTGCAGTGAGTGGTAGTAGTTCAAATTTTCTCGGGTAAGTGACTTGGCTGTTGTTGCTTGGGGCAGATTGCCGTGGTTCCGCGCCCTTCTCATTTCATTATCATGACTTTGGTAGTCAACAACGATGCCATGATTACTTCTTTTTTTCCTTACTGTATCTGCTAGTAAAGTACTAAGTACGAGCGCCCTCATTTCGCCCCTGGAAAAGTCAGCACAGGTAAACAGTATAAGTGCATCCTGGCGCTCAGCAGCAGCCCTCTATTAATACAACAGATCATGGCCCCCAGCCCTATCATCTGCATCATCATTCTCTATGTGTGTGTATGTGTGCCTGTGCCTGTGCCTGTGGCTGTGACCTTCTCGGCTCTCAAGCTGCCGTGAGCAGTTCCCATCGCCGGCAGCCGGTCCCCCCCCCCCCTTTCTTCTCCCTTTGCCCGAGCAGTACCACCAGTCAGCAGCAGCCACAAAATCGCCCAGCGGCTGTTTCAATTCTGACATGGTCCAAAGGCAAATTTCTCGGGAGATCCGAGTTACGCTGCGTCGTCTTGGAACGGCTCTAGACATTGAGCCGCACGGACATGCCCGGACCTTGATACCCATTCATAGTGTACACCCTCCTCTCTGCCATTGATCGAGAAGGAAGGAAGAAGGAAAAGGGGAGGGGGGAAAAAAAAGAAACAAAAATGAGAAATTTTCAAAAGGTTGGTGGCTGACGTGGCTCTGTGTGACCTCGTCCATTCCTGGTGATCCATTCCATGGGATTGGTCGCCTTCTGGTCTCAGCCGTCATCTGTGGCGATCCGATCGGAGACGCCATCGAGTACTGTGGATTCTCACCTCCTCACGCCTCTCACCAAGGTCTCGTGCCTCATTACCGACAGTGTGGGATGACTAAGATCTAAGGAACCATAGGGAGGAGGGGAGGAGCAAAAAAAAAAAAAAGAGCCGCACAATGTCGCTAGACGGCCAGGCTGAGACCGGTCATCCCGCCTGCTTGAGAGGGAAGGGTGTGTACGACCCAGGTCAGGCTGCCTGAGGAGGTATTACACCGAGCGAGCGCCGTAAAACCTGATCCTCTCAGACTTGACATTCTTGCTCAGTTTCTGTTGCCTCAGGAGACTCGCGTATTGGGGTGCGCCAGAAGCACTGCCTGAGATTTCGACCTTTTCGATATTCCTTTTTTTTTTTTTTTTTTTTGTTGCGTTGCATGAAAAGCAAACACTCTAGACTTTCTTCTACCTTCATCCTGCACGATAGGAACATTTCCTTGCCCATCCTGCACTGATTTTTTTTCTTCTTCAAAAAGTATTTCCGCTTTTTTTGTTGAATACAAAGTCACATCTTGGAATGCCAATTCGAGCACTGCAGGTGCATCAAACTTCTCCGCCATGTGGCTCAAGCAGGCAAGGGTGGGTGGTGAAGTTTTTTTTTTAAAAAAAAAAAAGACATGAGTCCATTTACAACATCTGATGTGTTTATACTACCGCGGGAGAGGGGGGGGGAATAAGTTATTTACACAGAGAAAGACGCCTCACGGCAGGGGTCAATGAAAGCCCGCGCGAGCCAACACCAACAAGAACGAACATCATGACCAACCACGGAACACCCGACCGGAGATGTTGCTTTTTTCTTCTTCTTCTTCTTCTTCTTCTTTTTCTCTTCTCTTTTACAGGGACCCAAAGGTGGCCACGCTGGACAGGGCCTCACCCGAGGACGAGAACATGCAGTTGTCCGCACAGCTGCTGCCCAGGTTGGCGTTGTCAATCCAGGCGGGCTCCCAGTAGAACAGGCCCACACCGCCCGTGACGTCCTCGACGACGGCGGTGACGTCCTCCAGCCAGGTGGACTGGCCGGCGGCGGAGAAGGGGATGCTGGTGGCGTCGGAAGGAAACGAGTACTCCGGGTCCGGGCACGAGGTGGGCCAGTTGGTCTCGGCGATGATGAGGTCCTTGCCCCAGGCGCTGTACATGTTCTCGAGGCTGGTCTGCAGGGCGGACAGGGTGGCCTCGTCCGAGTAGAAGGGATAGTACGAGACGCCCATGACGTCGAAGTCGGTCGAGTCCAGGGGGCCGGCGGCCAGGACGCCCTCGTAGAACCACTCCTGCAGGGACCAGTCCCAGCCGTTGGCCAGGTGGATCATGATCTGGGGCTGGGTGGTCAGGTCCGAGTCCTTGATGCCCCAGGCCGCGCTGTGCAGCAGGGTGGCCACGTTGTCGAACCCTGCGGTCGACGCCTCGCCCGTGGGGAACAGCAGGCCGTTGCTGATCTCGTTGCCGATGGAGATGATCTGGGGTGAGATGCCTGCCTCGGCGAAGGCGTTGGACACGTCCAGGGTGTAGTTGTAGAGCTCCCCTGGTGATACAAAAGAAGATTAGTCAAATATTTCTGGAAGATGTAGGGAGAGAAAGAGAGAGATAGAGAGAGAAAGGGACAAGTAAACGCACAAGACAGGTCATCAATGTCGGTAGGCCAGCCACTAGGGATGGCTTGGTCACTCGGGTCCGCCCAGGTGTCGCTGAAGTGCAGGTCGAGGTAGAGACCCAGGCCGGCGGCATCAGCACGCTTGGCCAGGGCCAGATTGTAGTCGAGATCATAGCTGCCGTCTGACGGGTTGACCCAGACACGCTGGCGGACCGTGGTGACGCCCGCAGCGGCGAGGATGGTCTCGAGGGCCTCAGTGGTGCCCGAGGCGGTGCTGTAGCTGACACCCGCAGCCTCCTCGACGGCCACGCTGGACCAGTCGGCGCCGACGTAGGTCAGAGCCGCAGAGGCGACGGAGGCCCCGGCCAGGAGAGGCAGGACGGACGTGGAAATCATTGTTTTCTTTGTTTTGGTTGGTCGTTTATGTATGTGAGATATATATATATATATATGAGTGAATGAGAAATTCCTTATAGTGAGTGTGAAGATATTCAAATGAGAGAAACGAAAGACGGACCAGCCAGGATAGTTGGCAGCTAAACCAATGAAAGAATGAAGAAGTAACGAGAAAAGCAACAACGGAACAAATCTTTCTCTCTCTCTCTCTTTTTCCTCAGTAACAGCCGAAGGAGGGAGAGGGAGATGATGTTGGTTTTATCTATCCCAGACGAAAAGAAAAGTACACCCCAAAAAAACATCAAGGCTTGACACACACCAAACATAAACACACCCACCCCTTCTCCTCCTCCTCCTCCTTCTCCCCTTTACAAGCAGCACAATCAAATCAAGCTGGAGAAAATAACTTCCGTACGATACCCACACCACGATGTACGACACACATCATGTCCGTCATCCCATACCTGGCCCCCCTGCGGCCCTGCCTCCCCCTCCCCCTTCTCTCCCCTTCCAACCTAACTCTAGAGAGTACCACTACTAGTGTGCTTTTTACACATGAATGATTATGATACAGACATGGGATGTAGTATCCTCGGAAGTCGTAATACTATCATAAGAAACATAGCTTTACGAGATCGAAGCCCCGCGGCAAACAAGAAACGTCCCAAGCTTCCCCCCTTTCATTAATCCTCGGCGGGGCGCGCCCTGCCGAAAGGCGCAAGTGGAGAGCGAGCACGCCCGCCGGTTCGTCGAGGGCACAGCCGCGTCTACCCCGGATCCTCAGGGGGACGAGGTTCTGTTTGAAACGCCAATCCTTGGCCCTGCTGGGTGCAGAACCCCTGAATTTCCGTCCTGACGGGATTTCTCCGACGACAAGGTAGCCTTTTCTTTTCTCTCTTCTTTTTTCTTCTGATTTTTTCTCCGACTTTCATCATAGTATATGGTATTTACCGAGGCGCCGAGGCGTCTACTATGTCAGAAGTATGGCAGACGGACAGACAGAAATACACTGCCCAGTCTTGTAATAACTTCTCCCTCTTCTTTTTCACGAGAACAGGGGTTGATCATGTGCTTTAATTCATACTCCTCAGAGGAGAAGAAGAGAGAAGTACTGTCTGGCCATCCTCGTCCTCCTTAGGCCCTCATCCCCAGGCCCAGGCCCAGGTCAATCAATGTCATCGCGAACTGTCAGAACATGATCGGCCGAATGATGAGCCAGGTTCGGCGCGATCCGGGGCGGTCTGTGCCCGCCCAATCAGCCCTTGTCCTGCTTGCCAGCTTCCGCAGCCTTCCAGAAAGGGCAGATCCTCCTGCCGCCAGAACCATACTTGTGTGAACACAGGGGTAAAGAGAGAGAGAGAAAAGCTCGGACATCACCGACCCAGAAATTTCACATCGTCTCGCCCCGACCGTGGTTGTCTGTATGCTTCAACCTCGACCGACTCATCGCAAACCAAATGCTCATAATGCAACGCCGTGCTGTGGTGATATGTCTCTCCTTAGGGTGGGTGAGGGCTTAGGGGACAACCGAGATCAACCAGAAGGACTGCAACCCAACCATCGTGTCGTGTATGTGTGTGTGTGTGTGTGTGTGTGTGCAAGCAGACGCCCTCGATGCTGGTCGAGGCAAGAGGAGCTCAGCCCTTAATGTCATGCTCGACGGCAGCATAACCCTTCCAGCTCTTGCATCCGACCTCCTCACCCACAATGCGGTGCACTTCCTCCAGCGTATCGTTGACACCCCAGGTCGTCTCATCCCACTCCTCCTCTCCGCCCTCGTCCTCGTCCTCCTTCTCCTTCTCTGCCATCTCCTCCCTCTTGGCCTCGACAAACCGCTGTCTCAGCGCCTCCATGATGGTCATGTGCAGACCATCCGGTGCCTTGGCCTCGTCCTCCTCCAGAGCGCCCCATCCCCATCCGCCACTCCACTCGAAGAACATGACCTCTTCCGTGCAGGCCCAGATCGCCGCCTTGACAAACGAGTGCAGAGGACCCCTGCCCCTCAGAAAGCCCCACAGGATGAACCCGCCACCACGCAACAGCACCTCCTTAAAGGCCATCACGCGGGCGTGTCCCGTGCCCGGGTCGCTCTCGAGGAGCCGCATGCAGTACCGTGCGTAGCCCTTGGACCCCCCAGCCGCGAGCGTCAGCAGCCAGCAGAGGACCCGGGTGGGGAGCGAGCGCAGCAGATCGATCTGGAGCTGGCGGAGCTGGCGCATCTTGCGGACGTGCAGCGCGAGCCTGGCATTGTAGGCGTTGAGCGTGTTAACGCCCGTGTCGCCCAAGTCGGCTGCGCCGTCGCTCATGGTCTGCCAGGCCCGAGCTCTGGCGTCGCTCACGCCTCTAACTTGGGCGAGTGATGGATGCGCCGCGAGATCGGCGAGCTGGTCCGTGACGTACAGCGCGCCTCGCAAGCCGGCCTTGAACTTCTCAAGCGACTCGATGGAGCCCAGACCCAGGGTATCAGGGTGGTCGGTGAGCATGAACCCGCCGCGGTCCAGGATCGAGTCCATACGGTCCTCGCGGCGCTGGAGCTCCTGGACGGTCTGGAGGGAGTTGCGCATGGGAATAACGCATCGCTTCTCGTCCCTGGAGGTCAGCACAAGGCCGGCAGGAGGGCTCTTGTAGGTGGCGATCTTGGCCTTGGCAATGCTGTGCGTGTAGGAGCTGACAGACAGGTAGACGCCCTAAACGGCGTCTTGTCAGTATTCTCTCATGACAAAGGTACCAAGCCATGGGCTACAGGTGCTTGTCATAACAAGAGAGACTGTAGGAGAGGCATCGATCGTCAGAGGGAGTTTCTGACTCACTTTGCATGTCTGCATCAGACTGGACAGCGTCTTCAAGTCGCAGTGCTCGGCAATGTCAAGAAGCAGGTCTTGACTGACCCGGTAACCAGCAGCAGTATGAGCCATGGTGATGAAAACAGTGTAAGTCCTCCAAAGGAATACAGAGTATCAATGAAGGGGGGCTGGCAAGGTTGATGGATGCTCTAATTAGCCCAAGAAGGTGATGATGGCTATGGTGGTGGTGGCGGTGGTGGTGGGAGCAGTGGCTGGTTGGTAATGGTGTGTTGAATAGTTCTGAATGTAATCTCCATTTGTTGTTGTAGATGGAATACCATACCATATAATCGGAGGAGAGGTCCTTGGTCAGGAAGTGGCCAGTGAATCAGTCAAGTTGGTTGTGTCGAGCACCTTGATGGCTCCTTCACTGCTAACTGTGAGCGGTGGACCTCTTCAAATCATAGCTTGGCCTTGAAAGACTAGAGACTGAATCACCACAGGGATGGGGGGGGGGGGGGGGGTGGTTTTTTTTTTTTTTTTTTTTTGTTTTTTTTTTTTTTTTGGTTTTTTTTTTTTTTTTTTTTTTTCTTAAACAAACCTCAATATTTTCTTTGTTCTTTGCCTTCCCTGTCTTTCTTTGTTTTTTTTTTTGGGGGGGGGGGGGGGGGGGGGGGCCTGC